>CM046031.1:1595049-1641671 GCA_025215565.1 Flaveria ramosissima
AGCATATTGCATTGCCGGGATCAGCCAAACACCTGAAAGTATACCAGAAACAAGAACATTAAGTGCAGAGAATGCTAAAAATTCTTCTTGTTACGATGTTTGAAACATGTATTGAGTGTATCTTTGCTAAGGTACACACACCTACTTGAGGTTCAATTAGTTTTAACACCAAGTTAATGATTGAGTTATGGTCATTAACACACAGTTTTTATTATAATTATTAAGGACTTAAAGTTTGTAATTGAACAGACAAACAACAGTTAAGCCTAGACTTGATGTATTCGGTCTGGAGTACTAATTTAAGAGAATACACGATCCTCGGTATTCAATCTGAAGTACTCGTTTAAGAGAATACTCGATTCTCAGTATTCAATCTGAAGTCCTTATAAGCACATTTAAGAGAATGCCAAGATATGGGGAGGGGCACGTACACATCCATTAGCCACTAGGTTTCTCTAATCATATAAGAACATATTTTTTTCTTGAAGCTTATCCTTATATGCTCTTTCTAGAAGCTTACCCTTACCCTTATAAACTCATGTTCCACCTACACTTAATTTACATAGCTTTATGTTTTAACTACACAACTTTAAGCATCGATATCTCATTCATCTTAGCTCCGTTTTGGATAAGGTTTGATTCGTTCAGATCCTCTCATATCCGACAATACAAACCCAGTAAATAATAATTATACTAGTAACAAATATTAATAATTATTAATGTCCAAAGTTAAAAAGAAAAAAAATCACCTTAGTGCAAGTGCGCACTACACACTTTTAGTACACCTTAGTAAAAAAAATTCACTAAATTTCCAACAATCCCACATAAATTGGGTCGAATCAACATAAGTAAAGTTGAACCAATCAAAAAATATATGAACCCTAAAAGATCAAATAAGAAACAAGAAGGTTTGTATTTACTATTTCAAATTATTATTTTAGGGGTTTGTTCTATAATATCATTATTAGAGTATACTTTTTTTATTTTATAAGAAGCAGATAAAATGCCTCGTTGCACAAGAAACATGGCAAAGGATTTCCTGATTGACTAGTATCAACATTACCAGCCTCGTGTCGGTTGGCGAAATCATCACTGTCCCAGCAAACCTGTCCGGTACGACAGTACGCTTCGAAAGAAAAGAATTGTTATGGTGGGAGTCTAATAACTAGAAAGTTATGAGTTATAACTTTAACTAAGAAAAGAATTATTGTAACCCTGATTATATACACCACTCTTTGACAGTTTTGGTTGTTTTCGGGGTAACTTTGTAAAATAGTAATCAAGTTTTGAAATTGTTCTAATTAGGTCACTCATAAAGTTTTTTGTTCCAATCAGGTCACTCATAAATTTTTTGTCTCAATCAGATCACTAAAGTTTCAAAATTATTCTAATTAGGTCATTCATAAGTTGTAAAAAATTAAAAAAATTAAAGTTTTCTAAACAAAATTAACAATATTTATAGAAAAACTGAATCATTTCAAAAAAATTGTGAATTATTTAAAACAATGAAAAAATACGAGTGACCTGATTCTAACCTTCTAAAACTTTAATGATCTGATAGGAACAAATTAAAGTATTAGTGATCTAATTGGAACACTTTTAAAACTTTAGTGACCTGATTAGAACAAATAAAAATATGAGTGACCTGATTGAACACTATTAAAACTTGTTTACTTTTCTGTGAAATTTTCCCTTTCGGAAAAGGTTTAGTTATTTTAACGAGACTAGATCTTCGATGAACAATCTGGTGGAAGCATGGAAGGTATAAAAGCCCAATCTTTTAATTGGGCTGAACACAGAAGCTACAAGCCTACAAACATAGTTGCAACTGGGGGTGATGGTTATGTAATCCAATAGAGGGTATTGTCTAAGTGGTGTAACGGGCAGATGTGTAGAAAAAAAAGTTTCAAAAAACTAGACCGGTTTGATAACATCACATTCAAAACCAGTTTAAAAATTAAAAATCAGTTCAAATCAGGTTTGACAGATTCGAGTATTTAGTGAGTCAAACCGGTTTGTAACCCGAACCGGTTTGAAAAAAATCGATTTGTACATCTCTAGTAATGGGTGTAGTTCGTATGTTTGTTTTCTTTTTCTTTTTTTTAAAATATTTTATTATGCTTGTTTTCTAATTAGTTTCCGCTGGCTTTCTTTGAATATATCTACTCTAATAAAAATGTATCTTGGTATGTCACGTGGCAACACCACAATCATTCTCACCAAAATTTTCCCGTCTCTCTCTCCTATTAAATAATTACTTTAATTACTAATAATATTCTTTAACATTTTTTAGATTAAATAAATTAAGAAAGAAATTTATTTATTAATGTATTTCAAAATAAATAATTTTTTATAAAATAATGAATTTTTCTAAAACTTTTTTAAAAATACGAAATTTTTTAAAATTCGTATTTTCAAAAAGTCATTTTTTAAAACAAAAAATAATCAAATCTGAGAGTTATAATGGGAAATTTTTAAAAATTATATTTTTATACGGTTTGTTTTATTACAAAATGTTTATTTTTTTTTGAAAAAAGCTTAAAAACAAAATTTTAAAAAGTTGATATTACTGTTTTATTATATATTAGAATATCATTTTATAATTAATAAACTTTATTATATTAATATTTTATTTATTCAAATACACGGGTTTACTAAAGCTAGTATAATATATTCATTATCACCATTTCAAAAACTAAAATTTAATATAAAGGTATTTATAAAACTTGTGTTATTAAAACACTAAGTTGTGTCACCCAAATAAATGAATATAGTTTTATTTATTATATATATTTTATCCAACATATTATACTATTTTTTTTTCAAATTAACCAATTATAATTCTCCTACTATTAAAGAAGAAAGCTCATGAACAGTATTTTAAGCACATGTATAGCGTAGGGTACAAGTCTGCTTTACCCCTTTATATGTGTTCTTTTGCCTTTAGTTTTGGCAGATTTGGGTGGTGGTGGATGTGGGATCCGGCGATGGTGGCAACTCCAGGGGCCTCTTCATGTCAGTTCCACTGCGAAAGAGGCCTCTTCGGCTGACATGAGTTGGCGGAGATGGTCGGGACACGTTATTTCCTACTTGTTCCACTTTGATGTGATCATCGCGTTGATGCCGCTAGTGGTCCCAGTGAACCGCCTTTGGTGGCATGTTGTGGA
This sequence comes from Flaveria ramosissima, assembly GCA_025215565.1. NCBI lineage: Eukaryota > Viridiplantae > Streptophyta > Magnoliopsida > Asterales > Asteraceae > Flaveria > Flaveria ramosissima. The sequence continues at coordinate 1,598,217 of CM046031.1, forward strand.
AAGTTAGAGTTGATCATAAAGGTATAATAATGCTTGGGAAGAAAACTGTTATGCTTCGGAAGAAGAAGATTTACTCTTCAGAAGAAGGAGGTTTAAGCTTCAGAAGTTTTCTTAACTTCGGAAGGAATGTTTTACCTTCGGAAGATATGTTTTCTAAACATGAAGGGGTGAAGTGTAAATAGTTTGTTAAAGTTGTTAGGCTGTATTCTTAGTATAAAAGGATCTAGTTATTGTTTAGAATATAATGCTTAACAATACTATAGATTTCAGGTTGTTCATACAATTCTCAATATTCAATAACAGACGAATCATTTCAGTAGTGGATTTGTGCTTCAATTTTGTTCTTTCTTTGATTGGTTTTACAACAATTGGTATCAATGCCAAGTTCGGCTCGATTGAAGAAAGGAGGTGATCAGGGCTACGATCAGAAGGGAAATTGAAGATCAGAGATGGTGTCCACGAAGTTTGATCTTGAAAAGTTCGATGGCACGAATGGTTTCGGGTTATGGCGAGTCAAGATGCGAGCGTTGCTTGTACACCAGGGTTTGGTTGGAGCACTCGCAGGGTAGGAAAATTTGACGGCTGATTTGACAGAGAAAGAAAAGCGTGAGATTATGGAGAAGGCGCACAGTGCGATAATGTTGTCCTTGGGAGATCGAGTGCTTCGAGAAGTGTCGAAGGAAGACTCGGCTGCCGGAATTTGGGCAAAGTTTGAAAGTCTGTACATGACGAAGTCGTTGGCAAATCGACTGTATCTGAGAAAACGTCTGTATACGTTTCACATGACGGCAGACAAAACTTTGGAAGATCACGCAGATGAGTTTTATAAACTTATCTTAGATCTTGAAAATATTGACAAGAAATTGAAAGATGAAGATCAAGTCATCATCTTCTTGACTTCATTGCCAAAGTCATATGAACACTTTATTGATACATTGATGTATGGTCGAGAGACATTATCAATGGAAGAGGTTCTTGCAGCCATGAATTCAAAGGAATTGAAGAAAATGAGTGATGTACAAGAAGATTCAAGTGATGGGTTGTATGTGCGCGGGAGACCAGAACAGAGGTTCTCATAAAGGAAAGAGTCAAGCTAGATCAAGATCAAGAACCAAACGAATGTGCTATGTATGCAATTTGGAAAAACATCTCAAGAAAGACTGTCCGGAGAGGAGGAAGAAGGGAACTGAGTCAAGCTCAGTAAAGGGGCAAACTAGTCATGTATCGGAAGGATCTTTGGATGGCTATGATAGCTCGGATATTCTGAATGTGTCTTGTGATGAAGACATGGGTGAATGGATACTTGACTCAGGATGTTCTTTTCATATGACCCCTGTCAAAGTGTTCTTTAAAGAGTTGAAGATGGAAGATCTTGGTGAAGTAAAGCTTGGGGATGATCGACCTTGTATAATTCTTGATTCAGGTACTATCACATTTAAGCTGCATAATGGCACTGAGGTTGATATTAGTGATATCAGGTATATTCCTAGTTTGAAAATGAGTTTGCTGTCACTAGGGACTTTTGAGAAATCAGGCTATTATGTTGGGCTGAAAGATGGTAAGGCTAGAATTGTTAAAGGTTCCTTGGTATTGTTAACTGGTGGTAGGAGAAGTAACAATACATATAGATTAGAGGGATCTGCAGTGCATGGAAGTGCATGTGTGGCACTTACTAAGAACGATATATCTTTGGTATGGCATAAGAGATTTGGTCATCTTAGTGAACAGGGTCTCATTGAATTACGGAAACAAGGCATCATTAGTGAGTTTAAGGTGAATGATGTAGGATTCTGTGAGACATGTGTTTTGGGTAAATGTAAGAGGGTTTAGTTCAAGACTGGTAAACATATTTCTAATAATGTGTTAGACTATGTCCATTCTGACCTATGGGGGTCTGCTAGAACTAGTACTCTAGGTGGAGCTAGTTACTTCTTGTCAATCATAGATGATTACTCACGAAGGGTTTGGGTGTATGTTCTTAAGCATAAGAATGAAGCCTTTAAGAAGTTTATAGAGTGGAAGACTCTAGTAGAAACTCAAAGTGAGAGGAAGATCAAGAAGTTGAGGACTGATAATAGGCTGGAATTCTGTAATAATTAGTTCAATCAGTTCTGTAGAACTCATGGAATAGCCAGGCATCTTACTGTACCCGGTACTCCCCAATAAAATGGGTTGGCTGAGAGAATGAACCGAACTTTGTTGGAAAGGATTAGAGGCATGAGGATCAATGCTGAGTTTCCAAAAGGTTTTTGGGGAGAATTAGTTACCTCTGCAGCTTATCTGATTAACTGATCTCCATCTAGAGCTTTAGGTATGACGACTCCGATGGAGATGTGGACAGGGGTTAAGCCTGATTGTAGCCATTTAAGGGTGATTGGGTTAGTGGTCTATTTTCATGTTAGCCAGGATAAACTTGATGCAAGGGTTCATAGGGTGTTCTTTTAGGGTACCTTGAGGGTGTCAAGGGTTATAGAATATGGAGGTTAGAAGGAGAAGGTCCTCGGGTAATAGTGAGCAGGGATGTAGAGTTTCAAGAAGGCTTGTTGTATAAGGATGTGGTAGGTGCAAACATACAGACTCAGCCTCCAGAGAAAGTTGAGATTGAGGTGGAGTATGAGGATGATTCAAACAGCGCTGCTGGGTCAAGCAGTGGAATCAAAGGTGAGGTGAACCTTGAGCATCATATTACTCATATCATTGCTAAAAATAGACCTAGAAGAAAGGTGGTAGCTCCTATCATATATAGACAAGATCATGATGTGTCAGTTGTTGCCTTCACAGTTGTTGAAGAGGAGAGTATCTCTAAGCCTTTGAGTTTTGCTGAGGCTATGTCATCAAATGAAAGTGACAAGTGGTATAGTGCTATGGTTGAAGAGATGAATTCCCTGAAGAAGAATGAAACATGGGAATTGGTTGATAAGCCAATATATCGAAAGTTGGTAGCTTGTAAGTGGCTGTATAAAGTCAAGGATAGTGTGTCTGGTACTGAGGGTCCTAGGTTCAAAGCTAGGTTGGTAGCTAAAGGATTTACTCAGAGGGAAGGTATTGACTATAATGAGATTTTTTCACCAGTGGTAAAGCATACTTCTATTCGTATAATTTTGTCTATCACAACTGCTCTTGATCTATAATTGGAACAACTAGATGTTAAGACAGCTTTCTTACATGGGTTCTTAGATGAAAAGATATATATGAAGCAACCTATGGGTTTGAGGTTAAAGGCAAGGAGGATAAAGTGTGTTTGTTGAAAAGGTCGTTATATGGTCTGAAGCAGTCACCAAGGCAGTGATACAAGAGGTTTGATGAGTTTGTAGTGACTCATAGTTTCACTAGGAGTGCATATGATAGTTGTGTTTATCTTAGGAGATGCTCTAGTGGGAATTTTCTGTATTTGCTGTTGTATGTAGATGATATGTTGATAGCATGCAAGGTGCAAGATGAGATTGAAGCTACAAAGAAGTTACTCATGATGGAGTTTGAAATGAAGGAACTGGGTAATGCTCGAAAGATTTTGGGAATGGAGATTACTAGAAATAGGAATTCTAGACAGTTGAAGTTGTCACAGACTTCTTACACAAATAAAGTCTTAAAGCTTTATGGTATGCATGAGTGCAAAGCTGTTAAAACTCCTATTGGGGCTCATTTCAAGTTGTCCATGAAAGATAGTCCTTGTACTGAAGATGAGTTAACATATATGGAGAAGGTTCCATATGCTAATGTAGTGGGAAGTCTTATGTATCTAATGGTATGCACAAGGCCTGATTTGGCTTATGCTATGAGCTTGGTTAGCAGATTTATTTCATCATATGGGAAGGTTCATTGGGATGCTGCTAAATGGATTCTTAGATATCTTCAATATACTAAAGATTGGGGATTGGTCTTTGGTCTGAAGGAAGGTGAAGGTCAAGATAGAGTTGAAGGGTATGTTGATTCTGACTTTGCAAAAGATCTTGACAAGGGAAGATCCATCACTGGTTATGTGTTCAGATTGATGGGTAATGTGGTAAGCTGGAAAGCTCAGTTGCAGGTGGTTTCATTGTCTACTACCGAAGCAGAGTATATAGCTCTAACTGAAGCTATAAAGGAGTCATTGTGGTTACAAAGACTGGTTGCTGAGTTAGGGGTGAGGTTGTCTGATACAGTGGTGTTTTGTGACAATTAAGGTGCTGTACAACTTGCTAAGAACAATGTCTTTCATGAGAGGACAAAGCATATTCATGTTAGATTGCATTTTATTCGGGAAGTGATTAGCAATAAAGAAGTTCTGGTAAAGCAAGTTGGGACAGATGAGAATCTTGCAGATATTCTTACGAAGGTGGTGCCAGGTTCTAAGTTTGAGTTTTGTGTTACAAAACTTGGTATTGGTTGACATTATTATTGGTTTTCTATGATGCATACTCTAAAGGTGGAGATTGTGGAAAGTTAGAGTTGATCATAGAGGTATAATAATGCTTCGGAAGAAAACTGTTATGCTTCGGAAGAAGAAGATTTACTCTTCGGAAGAAGGAGGTTTAAGCTTCGGAAGTTTTCTTAACTTTGGAATGAATGTTTTACAATCGGAAGATATGTTTGCTAAACATGAAGGGGGTGAAGTGTAAATAGTTTGTTAAAGTTGTTAGGTTGGATTCTTAGTATAAAAGGATCTAGTTATTGTTTAGACTATAATGCTTAACAATACTATAGATTTCAGGTTGTTCATACAATTCTCAATATTCAATAACAGACGAATCATTTCAGTAATGGATTTGTGCTTCAATTTTGTTCTTTCTTTGATTGGTTTTACAACACATGTGAATGTAGGCAGTCGTCCCTTGGCCACATGTTTCCGTCCATGCCATCCTCCACCGTCTGGATCCGTTTACCTTACCTGGGAACCCTTAGGGTGAGTGTCCGCTTATAGGTACACATGTCTTCATTAAGGTTGTAGTTGACATATTACTTTGATAAGTCAACGTAATGCTTTGGTTTGTAACCGAACGTTACACTCGAAACACCTTGTTATATTAAATCGCCTTATCTTTGATCTTGTCTTTTTGAATCTTAAAAATCATTACCCAATTCTCGTAAAGACTTTTAATAATCTTTCTGAATGCCTTCCCCTCAAAACCGTACTTATCCTGAAATCTTTTACAATGATGCTCTCCTTCTAAATTGAATCTTTAATCATAACAAAAACGATTCTCGTATCAACGTTAAACTAATGAAACTTTGAAAACCTCAATGCAATAGTAAACAAGAATTGATCATCTAAGAACCTTATTAAATTTATTTGCTTGAGAAGCTCTTATGAAATTTATAACCCATCCAAAAATATCTTGAACTTATTTCTTATGTTCGTGAAGTCGAGTTACGTATCGATCTAAAACTTGATGCTGTATTTGTGATAAAACATTCTTAATCGTCTTGAACCATCTGGAATACAAAAGTTTATCAATTAAAATTCTAAACTAATGATCTTGTATCACTTGCCAAGAAACACATGAAATCATGAATTGTGAAATTGAACAAACTTAAGCATAGCAAAACATCATAATTAAAATTGTTGAATTTAAATGCCTCCAAGAGTTCACTTGTGAACGTAAAATGAAATCCAAGTCTTCTCGTCTCCTTGAAATTAGTCCCTTGTGATTAAATTTCGGGACGAAATTTCTTAAAGTAGGGGAGACTGTAACATCCGCCATTTTTTCAAGTTAAAACCCAAACCCGAACCCATTTTGAGCTTCCATGATTAATTTATTTAATAAATGGATCAAATACATTAAATATGTAATCAACTTATTGATTGATAAATAATTCTTTTTCATAAAATTATAAAGTTTATTAATCATGTTACAACAAATAACTAAATGGAAAAGACTTATTAAAACTTATAAAGTTATAAAATGAATTTTAATAAACTTATAAAGTTTTATTAGTAATTATAAATTTTAAATACTGAAAATAAATAATCAAATTATAAAGTTTACAAGTTTTATAAAAGTTATAAAGATTAACAAATAAATAATTTGATTGATTATTCAAATTGGTTTTATAAAGTCTATAAATATTTTATAAAAAAAGTTGTTAAAATTAGAGTCTTCAAGAATTTAAATTTTAAATTATAATTATTCTTTTATTTATTTAAATTATTTAATTTTATATTTATTTCAAATTCCAATCATAACCCCCTTTTAAAAGACTTATAAATCACCATTAACACCATTCATAACCTCCTCCTAACCTCAAGTATAAAAGCAAGGCTTAGGCCTCACTTTTTATTTGCTCATTCTCTAAAAATCTCACTCTCATATCTTTCTTTCATCTATTGGTTATGATCAATTTGAAGAATTTTATTTTACAAGAGATTTCAAGAATTTTTAATACTAAGGTAATCTTTTATTACTTTTATATTATACATTTTAATCATCCTAACATCCAATTATTTTTATAACTTTATGTTCTTACTATTATTCTTTCTTCTACCAAATCTCTTTTTATTTTAATAATTATCATTTTATCATTAACATTTTAATAATCACTAATCTTATAACAATCACTAACATTCCTAAATTAAGCTAACAACACACTAACATAAACAAAGAATCCCGTTTGCATATGGACGGCTATGCCGCCGCATTCGGTTATTCCGCAAGATTATTGTTCTAAATGATGGCTATGATAAAGTCTTAGAATATTATTATAACTCAAATGAAGACTATATATTGACATAATAAATTGTTCTAACCCTTTTCATGTATTAACAATTTTAAAAGTGCACATAAGTGCCTTACTACAATTCTGGCAGAATATAGTCTTACTTCAACCGACCATAACTTGATCATAACAAACTAAATTTGAGTAAAATCAGACTCCAATATTAATTTCATTGAATTACCTTTTCAAAGATGTTAGGTTAATCTTGATTTAATTTGTTAGTTTATTTTTGGTGGGTTGAAATTTAGGAGTAAGGTAGGTTATTATTTTAGTAGTTTGATTTGATTTGTTTAATTGATTGAGTCTGTTTTGGTTTGATAGAGTTTCCTAATAAGTGATTAGGGTTTACTTGTTTTCTTGGTGAAGTTTTTAGTATAAATAGAAGGGTCTAGGGTTCATTGTAAGGTGTGAGTTTTGGTTTAATAATAATACAAGAAAAGAGTCGTGGAGTTCCTCAGAGGTCACTGGTGTGTTTCGGCGTTTTTGTGGTTGTTTCTGCGTTTTTGTGGTTGTTTCTGTGTTTTTGTGATTGTTTTATTAAGTTCTGGACCAACAATTGGTATCAGCTTGGTGAAGCTCATACCAGGGATCAAGAACAGCAGCAGCAGCAAGTCGACGCCAAAGAATAACAGCAGCAGCAAGTTTGACATCAAAGGAAGCAGCAGCAGTAGCAGATCTAACATCAAAGAACAGCAACAAAAGCCGGTCGAAGTCAAAGAACAAACCAACCAATACTCACCCAATCGTGGCCTGTGTGGAACGATTGCTAAGAAGGAAGAAGCTTCGAACCTGTGTGGATTGCAAGCAGAGGAGTTAGAGAACACCTGTGTGGTTCAAAGGAAACCTGTGTGGAGCAAGAGAACCTGTGTGGTGTAGCAAGAGAAAGAAACCTGTGTGGTGCAGCAAGACAACATCCTGTGTGGATCACGGCACCTGTGTGGTAACAACTGAAGAAGATCGGGACTACCTGTGTGGTACAAGAAAAAAAAACAAAGAACCTATGTGGTAGAGGCTAAAAGGCAGTGAAGAAATTGATCAGCCTGTGGGACTGATCTGGTTAGAAGAGACGCGAAAAATAGAGAGCAGCAACTTGTTTTTTATCTGAATTGTCAAAGAAGAATGGCTGAAGGAGCAATTACTGTTAGAGAGCAACAGCAAAACGTGCCACTGCAGTGCCCAAAATTGACAGAAACAAACTATTCGAGTTGGTCCGTTATGGTAGAAGCAATCCTGCAAGCCTATGGTCTATGGGAAGCTGTTGACCCGGCTACGGAAGGGCCTGTCGAGGCCAAGAAGAATCTGATGGCAAGAGCATTTGTGTTTCAAACCCTCCCTGATGATGTACTATTACAAGTGGCAAGATACAAGGATGCAAAGGAAGTGTGGAAGGCACTTAAAGTCCGATATTTAGGAGTCGAAAGAGTGCAAAAGGCAAGATTACAAACTCTTAGATCCGAGCTTTAGATGTTAAAGATGAAAGAAGGTGAGTCCATTGATGAGTTTTCCGGAAAACTTGGTGTAATTGTTACAAAGTTTAAAAGTCTTGGGTCAAGTTTAGAAGATGAATTGGTAGTGAGAAAACTCCTAAACTCAGCTCCAAGGAAGTATTTACCAATTGTGGCATCAATAGAGCAATATTCAGATTTAGAAAAAATGTCACTTGAAGAAGCTATTGGAAGATTAAAGGCTTATGAAGAAAGAATTAAAGATCTTGATAAAAAGAAGGAAGATCAAGGGAAGTTGCTGCTGTCTAGAGGAGAAGAAAAGGAAAAACAAAAGCAAGGTGAGCTCGGTTATGATGGATATGGGCGAGGACGTGGGCTAGGCAACCGTGATCGTTGCAGGGGTCGTGGAAGAGGGAATGGTAGAGAAGAGAATGGGCGCGGAAGAGGTTTTGGGCGCGGGAATTTTAGAGACAAAAGTGAATTGAAGTGCTACGAGTGTGGGAAGTATGGACACTTCGCATATGAGTGTCCTGATTGGTATGGAAAAGAGGAGGCCAACTTGGCTCTAGCTCAAGAGGATGATGAACCAACATTACTTTAAAAAAAAGTTAAGATCCGTATCAAGATTAAGGGGGAAAATGTTAGGTTAATCTTGATTTAATTTGTTAGTTTATTTTTGGTGGGTTGAAATTTAGGAGTAAGGTAGGTTATTATTTTAGTAGTTTGATTTGATTTGTTTAATTGATTGAGTCTGTTTTGGTTTGATAGAGTTTCCTAATAAGTGATTAGGGTTTACTTGTTTTCTTGGTGAAGTTTTTAGTATAAATAGAAGGGTCTAGGGTTCATTGTAAGGTGTGAGTTTTGGTTTAATAATAATACAAGAAAAGAGTCGTGGAGTTCCACAGAGGTCACTGGTGTTTCTGTGTTTTTGTGGTTGTTTCTGCGTTTTTGTGGTTGTTTCTGTGTTTTTGTGATTGTTTTATTAAGTTCTGGACCAACAATTGGTATCAGCTTGGTGAAGCTCATACCAGGGATCAAGAACAGCAGCAGCAGCAAGTCGACGCAAAAGAATAACAGCAGCAGCAAGTTTGACATCAAAGGAAGCAGCAGCAGTAGCAGATCTAACATCAAAGAACAGCAACAAAAGCCGGTCGAAGTCAAAGAACAAACCAACCAATACTCACCCAATCGTGGCCTGTGTGGAACGATTGCTAAGAAGTAAGAAGCTTCGAACCTGTGTGGATTGCAAGCAGAGGAGTTAGAGAACACCTGTGTGGTTCAAAGGAAACCTGTGTGGAGCAAGAGAACCTGTGTGGTGCAGCAAGAGAAAGAAACCTGTGTGGTGCAGCAAGACAACATCCTGTGTGGATCACGGCACCTGTGTGGTAACAACTGAAGAAGATCGAGACTACCTGTGTGGTACAAGAAAAAAAAACAAAGAACCTATGTGGTAGAGGCTAAAAGGCAGTGAAGAAATTGATCAGCCTGTGGGACTGATCTGGTTAGAAGAGACGCGAAAAAAAGAGAGCAGCAACTTGTTTTTTATCTGAATTGTCAAAGAAGAATGGCTGAAGGAGCAATTACTGTTAGAGAGCAGCAGCAAAACGTGCCACTGCAGTGCCCAAAATTGACAGAAACAAACTATTCGAGTTGGTCCGTTATGGTAGAAGCAATCCTGCAAGCCTATGGTCTATGGGAAGCTGTTAACCCGGCTACGGAAGGGCCTGTCGAGGCCAAGAAGAATCTGATGGCAAGAGCATTTGTGTTTCAAACCCTCCCTAAGGATGTACTATTACAAGTGGCAAGATACAAGGATGCAAAGGAAGTGTGGAAGGCACTTAAAGTCCGATATTTAGGAGCCGAAAGAGTGAAAAAGGCAAGATTACAAACTCTTAGATCCGAGCTTGAGATGTTAAAGATGAAAGAAGGTGAGTCCATTGATGAGTTTTCCGGAAAACTTGGTGTAATTGTTACAAAGTTTAAAAGTCTTGGGTCAAGTTTAGAAGATGAATTGGTAGTGAGAAAACTCCTAAACTTAGCTCCAAGGAAGTATTTACCAATTGTGGCATCAATAGAGCAATATTCAGATTTAGAAAAAATGTCACTTGAAGAAGCTATTGGAAGATTAAAGGCTTATGAAGAAAGAATTAAAGATCTTGATAAAAAGGAGGAAGATCAAGGGAAGTTGCTGCTGTCTAGAGGAGAAGAAAAGGAAAAACAAAAGCAAGGTGAGCTCGGTTATGATGGATATGGGCGAGGACGTGGGCTTGGCAACCGTGATCGTTGCAGGGGTCGTGGAAGAGGGAATGGTAGAGAAGAGAATGGGCGCGGAAGAGGTTTTGGGCGCGGGAATTTTAGAGACAAAAGTGAATTGAAGTGCTACGAGTGTGGGAAGTATGGACACTTCGCATATGAGTGTCCTGATCGGTATGGAAAAGAGGCGGCCAACTTGGCTCTAGCTCAAGAGGATGATGAACCAACATTACTTCAAAAAAAAAGTTAAGATCCGTATCAAGATTAAGGGGGAAAATGTTAGGTTAATCTTGATTTAATTTGTTAGTTTATTTTTGGTGGGTTGAAATTTAGGAGTAAGGTAGGTTATTATTTTAGTAGTTTGATTTGATTTGTTTAATTGATTGAGTCTGTTTTGGTTTGATAGAGTTTCCTAATAAGTGATTAGGGTTTACTTGTTTTCTTGGTGAAGTTTTTAGTACAAATAGAAGGGTCTAGGGTTCATTGTAAGGTGTGAGTTTTGGTTTAATAATAATACAAGAAAAGAGTCGTGGAGTTCCATAGAGGTCACTGGTGTTTCTGCGTTTTTGTGGTTGTTTCTGCGTTTTTGTGGTTGTTTCTGTGTTTTTGTGATTGTTTTATTAAGTTTTGGACCAACAATTGGTATCAGCTTGGTGAAGCTCATACCAGGGATCAAGAACAGCAGCAGCAGCAAGTCGACGCCAAAGAATAACAGCAGCAGCAAGTTTGACATCAAAGGAAGCAGCAGCAATAGCAGATCTAACATCAAAGAACAGCAACAAAAGCCGGTCGAAGTCAAAGAACAAACCAACCAATACTCACCCAATCGTGGCCTGTGTGGAACGATTGCTAAGAAGGAAGAAGCTTCGAACCTGTGTGGATTGCAAGCAGAGGAGTTAGAGAACACCTGTGTGGTTCAAAGGAAACCTGTGTGGAGCAAGAGAACCTATGTGGTGCAGCAAGAGAAAGAAACCTGTGTGGTGCAGCAAGACAACATCCTGTGTGGATCACGGCACCTGTGTGGTAACAACTGAAGAAGATCGGGACTACCTGTGTGGTACAAGAAAAAAAAACAAAGAACCTATGTGGTAGAGGCTAAAAGGCAGTGAAGAAATTGATCAGCCTGTGGGACTGATCTGGTTAGAAGAGACGCGAAAAAAAGAGTGCAGCAACTTGTTTTTTATCTGAATTGTCAAAGAAGAATGACTGAAGGAGCAATTACTGTTAGAGAGCAGCAGCAAAACATGCCACTGCAGTGCCCAAAATTGACAGAAACAAACTATTCGAGTTGGTCCGTTATGGTAAAGCAATCCTGCAAGCCTATGGTCTATGGGAAGCTGTTGACCCGGCTACGGAAGGGCCTGTCGAGGCCAAGAAGAATCTGATGGCAAAAGCATTTGTGTTTCAAACCCTCCCTGAGGATGTACTATTACAAGTGGCAAGATACAAGGATGCAAAGGAAGTGTGGAAGGCACTTAAAGTTTGATATTTAGGAGCTGAAAGAGTGCAAAAGGCAAGATTACAAATTCTTAGATCCGAGCTTGAGATGTTAAAGATGAAAGAAGGTGAGTCCATTGATGAGTTTTCCGGAAAACTTGGTGTAATTGTTACAAAGTTTAAAAGTCTTGGGTCAAGTTTAGAAGATGAATTGGTAGTGAGAAAACTCCTAAACTTAGCTCCAAGGAAGTATTTACCAATTGTGGCATCAATAGAGCAATATTCAGATTTAGAAAAAATGTCACTTCAAGAAGCTATTGGAAGATTAAAGGCTTATGAAGAAAGAATTAAAGATCTTGATAAAAAGGAGGAAGATCAAGGGAAGTTGCTGCTGTCTAGAGGAGAAGAAAAGGAAAAACAAAAGCAAGGTGAGCTCGGTTATGATGGATATGGGCGAGGACGTGGGCTTGGCAACCGTGATCGTTGCAGGGGTCGTGGAAAAGGGAATGGTAGAGAAGAGAATGGGCGCGGAAGAGGTTTTGGGCGCGGGAATTTTAGAGACAAAAGTGAATTGAAGTGCTACGAGTGTGGGAAGTATGGACACTTCGCATATGAGTGTCCTGATTGGTATGGAAAAGAGGAGGCCAACTTGGCTCTAGCTCAAGAGGATGATGAACCAACATTACTTTAAAAAAAAAAGTTAAGATTCGTATCAAGATTAAGGGGGAAAATGTTAGGTTAATCTTGATTTAATTTGTTAGTTTATTTTTGGTGGGTTGAAATTTAGGAGTAAGGTAGGTTATTATTTTAGTAGTTTGATTTGATTTGTTTAATTGATTGAGTCTGTTTTGTTTTGATAGAGTTTCCTAATAAGTGATTAGGGTTTACTTGTTTTCTTGGTGAAGTTTTTAGTATAAATAGAAGGGTCTAGGGTTCATTGTAAGGTGTGAGTTTTGGTTTAATAATAATACAAGAAAAGAGTCGTGGAGTTCCAAAGAGGTCACTGGTGTTTCTGCGTTTTTGTGTTGTTTTTTCTGCGTTTTTGTGGTTGTTTTGTGTTTTTGTGATTGTTTTATTAAGTTCTGGACCAACAATTGGTATCAGCTTGGTGAAGCTCATACCAGGGATCAAGAACAGCAGCAGCAGCAAGTCGACGCCAAAGAATAACAGCAGCAGCAAGTTTGACATCAAAGGAAGCAGCAGCAGTAGCAGATCTAACATCAAAGAACAGCAACAAAAGCCGGTCGAAGTCAAAGAACAAACCAACCAATACTCACCCAATCGTGGCCTGTGTGGAACGATTGCTAAGAAGGAAGAAGCTTCGAACCTGTGTGGATTGCAAGCAGAGGAGGTAGAGAACACCTGTGTGGTTCAAAGGAAACCTGTGTGGAGCAAGAGAACCTGTGTGGTGCAGCAAGAGAAAGAAACCTATGTGGTGCAGCAAGACAACATCCTGTGTGGATCACGGCACCTGTGTGGTAACAACCTGAAGTAAAAGCTGAAGGACTACCTGACTGTGGTACAAGAAAAAAAAAGAAAGAACCTATGTGGTAGAGGCTAAAAGGCAGTGAAGAAATTGATCAACCTGTGGGACTGATCTGGTTAGAAGAGACGCGAAAAAAAGAGAGCAGCAACTTCTTTTTATCTGAATTGTCAAAGAAGAATGGCTGAAGGAGCAATTACTGTTAGAGAGCAGCAGCAAAACGTGCCACTGCAGTGCCCAAAATTGACAGAAACAAACTATTCGAGTTGGTCCGTTATGGTAGAGCAATCCTGCAAGCCTATGGTCTATGGGAAGCTGTTGACCCGGCTACGGAAGGGCCTGTCGAGGCCAAGAAGAATCTGATGGCAAGAGCATTTGTGTTTCAAACCCTCCCTGAGGATGTACTATTACAAGTGCAAGATACAAGGATGCAAAGGAAGTGTGGAAGGCACTTAAAGTCCGATATTAGGAGCCGAAAGAGTGCAAAAGGCAAGATTACAAACTCTTAGATCCGAGCTTGAGATGTTAAAGATGAAAGAAGGTGAGTCCATTGATGAGTTTTCCGGAAAACTTGGTGTAATTGTTACAAAGTTTAAAAGTCTTGGGTCAAGTTTAGAAGATGAATTGGTAGTGAGAAAACTCCTAAACTCAGCTCGAAGGAAGTATTTACCAATTGTGGCATCAATAGAGCAATATTCAGATTTAGAAAAAATGTCACTTGAAGAAGCTATTTGGAAGATTAAAGGCTTATGAAGAAAGAATTAAAGATCTTGATAAAAAGGAGGAAGATCAAGGGAAGTTGCTGCTGTCTAGAGGAGAAGAAAAGGAAAAACAAAAGCAAGGTGAGCTCGGTTATGATGGATATGGGCGAGGACGTGGGCTGGCAACCGTGATCGTTGCAGGGGTCGTGGAAGAGGGAATGGTAGAGAAGAGAATGGGCACGTAAGAGGTTTTGGGCGCGGGAATTTTAGAGACAAAAGTGAATTGAAGTGCTACGAGTGTGGGAAGTATGGACACTTCGCATATGAGTGTCCTGATTGGTATGGAAAAAGGAGGCCAACTTGGCTCTAGCTCAAGAGGATGATGAACCAACATTACTTTAAAAAAAAGTTAAGATCCGTATCAAGATTAAGGGAAAATGTTAGGTTAACTTGATTTAATTTGTTAGTTTATTTTTGGTGGGTTGAAATTTAGGAGTAAGGTAGGTTATTATTTTAGTAGTTTGATTTGATTTGTTTAATTGATTGAGTCTGTTTTGGTTTGATAGAGTTTCCTATAAGTGATTAGGGTTTACTTGTTTTCTTGGTGAAGTTTTTAGTATAAATAGAAGGGTCTAGGTTTCATTGTAAGGTGTGAGTTTTGGTTTAATAATAATACAAGAAAAGAGTCGTGGAGTTCCACAGAGGTCACTGGTGTTTCTGCGTTTTTGTGGTTGTTTCTGCGTTTTTTGGTTGTTTCTGTGTTTTTGTGATTGTTTTATTAAGTTCTGGACCAACAGTTTATACGTCTTCAAACTCAATCGGACGACTCAACAATAGCCTTCACAAGATAAGTGCGTATTCCAGCACCTTCTGTCTTGTGCTGCTTGTTTACCTATTTAAAGATCTTTTCATAAAATTGTTTCTGAATGAAAGTTGTCCGGGAGACTTTAAACTAGTCAAGTATAAATTTTACAATTTTATGAAACCGTTTTCTATTTTAAAACCTGCTCAAAACATACCAATATTATGTCCAGAATCTAAAATTGATGCAATAATCCTTTTTCAATCTACCTTTCGCTTTTTAGCATTCCCCAAACGTCCTAACTTCTTGTAATGAATTCCAACCTCAATTTATTGTTTTTTATCATTAGGACATCACATTTGACTCTTGACATCCAAGCTTTCTTATGTACTCTACAACCATCACTATACTTGTGAGTTCTCCATGCCCCATTTTACTTTATTTCACACCTTTTGGGGTGAAACATGTTTACATATAAACTTACACTTGTAAA
The DNA here is from genome assembly GCA_025215565.1 of Flaveria ramosissima. Classification (NCBI taxonomy): domain Eukaryota; kingdom Viridiplantae; phylum Streptophyta; class Magnoliopsida; order Asterales; family Asteraceae; genus Flaveria; species Flaveria ramosissima. The sequence goes on from CM046031.1 coordinate 1,613,524, forward strand.
TATCTTGATACTTGTAAATACACATGCAATTCATCTTTACCTTTTTGTCATGATTATTTTGTTATTGTAAGTCTTATACGAGATACATATTTTGTTTACAATCATTAACTATTGCTAGCCTGGCGACGTCTTAGATCTTTGGGCCTGACAAGTCTATTTGGTGCTAAAGTCGATGTATTGCTGACTCCTGATGACGTATGCTTGTTCATCATGGGAACCAAATACACTTAGCTAATCTTATATACTTGTAATCAAATCGAGGTTTGGTTGTAACTGTATGTGTTTTATAAGCTTGTTAACTTGTAACCATGGATATGAATTGCTACTGTAACCTTTTTATATATATACATATATGCGTGTGTTTAAACCATGGGAACTCACCAACTTTATACTTGACCTTTTATTTTTAACATGTTTCAGGTTTCCTACTTGAAGATCTTCTTGTGCTCATATAAGACTTGGGCCTAGTTTAAATTGAAAGTCTTACGTTATTGGTTGTATCTTGATTGTTTTGTAATTACTTATTTATCTTGTATGTTTAATGAATAATGATATTTAATATTATTTCAACTTAATTAGTTCCATGTGCTATGAGCAATCGTCTCCCATTCGTCCGCCCCGATGATTCCGCCGTCGGTCGGGGTATGACATGGAGTTTTACCTTTCTGTGATTGCTCTGTTTTAAAGGTCCTAACCTGTTTTGTCAATGGCTCGATGATTACAAGCTGCTATCTATTGATAGCGATGAGGTATACCTCATCTGAGACACTGATTTGAGGTTTTTGGCCTTCAATCCATATCTTCAACTCTTTTGCGATGTGTGGTCTATAATATCTGGGATTTCCCTATCTGAGACTTTGTGTGACTTTTAGATATTGGTTGGTTCATCAATAAAGACGAAGGTTATGTTGTTTGGTAAGTGAGGATGAGTGGCGATTCATCAGAGGCCTCACAACCGATAGGTCTTTTTTGGTGTTGATCGTTAGTCATTATTGTTGGTTTTGTTGTTACTTTTATACTTTACAGTTTGGAACTGTTGATGAGGTTGAAAACGTGTTCTTTTTTATTTTGAACTTGAGTGTTTTGTTGAAGTTGTTGTGGTGTTGCATGATGTTATTGTCTGGAATTTTGTTGGTTTTTTTAGTTAATAACATCAGCTCAAAAGGTGCTGCTTTTGGAATCGGCTCCAAACCTCCATCATTGATAGGCAATGACGATGACAAACAGATGTGTTAATGGTTTTGGCATGGCAAACGATCGTTTGCAGACACAAAAAACCATTTTTTCGAGCCTTCTTGTAAGGATTCCTGAAGTCTGATGCAACCCAAAACAGCTTAAGTGTCTCAGCAACATGCACTAAGTACTGAAGTGAAGAATGCTTCGGAAGTTTTACACAAAGCATTAGAAAATACTCTAAGTGTAAACTCTTCCGAAGCCAAGACCAATATCTTCCGAAGCCAAACATGAAGTCTTCCGAAGCTTCAGAGACAAAGTCTTCCGAAGCCTCATCCTATGAAGACAGATTTCTTCCGAAGACTTTTAGTACACATGCTTTATCTGATGTACTGTTCCATAAAGCACCTTTTCCGCTCATCTCTGTAAAGTCACCAACTTACATGAGTTGGTGAAAAGGGCCTTGCTTTTGGTAACTGTACATTGAGGTCTTGAGTATTCAACTTTCTACTTTATGTACTTTATCCTTTTTGTATTGTAAAAGGATGTGAGCTATGGCATGTCATAGTCACAGGTCAAAAGGCAGATATCCTTTTGATCCTACAATTGATTTTGTTAGTGTCTAGTCAATTGTATCCAGCTGGCTTTCAAAGTATGGCCGGCTGTAGGTTGTAGTATAAGTATTTCAAGTTCTTGTATCTTTTCTTTATGCTTTGTAACACTTGTAAAAGAACTTGAGAAAGCAATATACTGCCTCCTTGAAACCCATACTCTCTTGTTCTGTCTCTTGCTTTACTTGTGTTCTTTGTATCACTTTGGTTATCCAGTTCACTGTTTGATTAGAGCTTAGTTATTCTCCTCATTGTGTTGTTGTGTTGTAATTGTGTTTAAGCCCTTAAACGGTCCTGCAATTGGTATCAGAGCTTTCCAGGCTCTTGATATAAGATCTAACCATCTTAAGATCCCTCACACACACAAAAGCTAAACTCTTCAAATGGCTGCCATCTCTAAGACTGATATGGAGACTGGAACCATGAACAAATCCCCACTGATCACTCTTGATGATTTTGACACCTGGTGCATGAGGATGGAAGGCTTCATCAGGTCTCTTGATTCAAGAATGTGGGAATCTGTTGAAAATGGACCTTTCATACCCAGCACCCCCTCTGCTACTGGTGCTGGTATGATTCCTAAAGATGTGGCCAACTACTCAGATGAAGATAGAAAAAGAGTAGAGATTGACAGGAAGGCCATGACTGCTCTTCAGACTGCTCTCCCAAACTCTGTATACAGAGGCTTCAAGAAGTGCAAGACAGCCAAACAGCTGTGGGATGCACTGAAGCTGATGTATGAAGGCTCCTCTGAAGCCAAGGAGAACAAGAAAGATCTTCTGAAGCAGCAGTTTGAAAATTTCACCTTCAAAGCAGGTGAGACCATGACTCAACAATACTTCAGGTATGTTGAGATTGTGGATACCCTAGTGGATGGAGGAGTTCCTCTTGAGAACAGGGACATTGTAAGGAAGTTCATGTCCTCACTTCCTAGGCAATGGACACACTATTGTGTTGTGATCAAGAGGACTGAGAACCTTAAGACTCTTACTCTTACAGAGTTGTATGGAATTCTCAGTGGATACCAGATGGAGATGAACATGCAAGGTTCATCTGGCAACTCCAACAATCAAATGGGTTCAGCCCTTCATGTAGTTGAAAGGGACAGCATAGAACCTCAGCATCATCTCTTATGCTACCCTGACAACTCACAAAAGGGTCCTTTCATCACCTTCCCGGAGACACCAAGGGAGAACTTTACTCAAGGAAGCCCATTCCAAGAGACAAGTTCTTCTCAAGCCTTTGTGTCTGCAGATGAAAGCTGTGGGAATTATCTCTTCACTCTTGAAGACCTGGACTGTATCCATCCAGATGACCTGGAATACATGGAGATAGTTCAGCAGATGGCTCTCCTCACTCACAGAGCCAAGAAGTTCTACAAGAGGACAGGAAGAAGATTTCCAAGCAATGCTACCAGCAGTAAGTTTGGGCTGGATAAAAGCAAAGTTAAGTGTTACAACTGTAACCTTATGGGTCACTTTGCCAGGGAGTGTAAGGCACCTAAAGCAACTGGGGGCCAAACACAACCCAGACCAAACTTTACTGACAAAGCTCCTCAAGCTGAGAAGACAAAGCAACATGCTGCTGTTGCTGTTGAAGAAGGAGGCTTTGACTGGAGTTTTCAGGTGGAGGATGCTTCTCCAAACCAAGCACTGATGGCTGACCATGATGAAGCCAAGGTATTGGAACATCTTTGCTCCCCTGAATGCATTGCTAAAGTAAATAGATACAGGTCCTATAACCTAGAGATGAGATCTGATCTTGAGTCATTAAACATATTAAAATCTGATTTTAGAAAGTCTGAAAATGATTACAAGTTAAAGATAGAAGACTTGGAGAAAACCATTTCAGTACTAAAACATGAACATACAGATTTCAGAACTCAGATCCAAGATCTCATCACTAAGTTAACTGAGTGCCAGGCTGAGCTTGTGATCAGCAAAGCCAAGGCAGAGAAGAGTGTTCTTGAAGAAGAGACCTTCAAGAACATGATATCCTCATCCCTGCACAACAAGGTTTGTTATCAAAATAGACAGGGACTAGGATCAAATGAGATAGCTCCTCCACACACAATCTTGTCTGTAAGATCTCCTAGGTGTGGAACTTGTGAAGATGAGCTTCCTCTCATAGATCCTGTAAGTGAGGATGATGAAGAAGTGATAGTGAAGAATTCCTCTGAGAAGAGTGAAGAAGAGGATTCTTCCAAGGGCCACTATCCTTCTGAGGAGAAGAAATCAACTGGATGACCAAGTCCAAAAGAAAGAACTTGATCAGAAAGAGCAAAAGAAAGGCAAAGAAGGCTCAAGAAATCAAGGCTACTTTTGATGCTAAGCAGAAACAAGTTTTTATCTCTGCAGGTTTCAAAGTAGTAAGGACTGAAGACATCAACCAAGACTCCTCAGCTAAGAGTCATGGTTCTTGTTCAAATCATCTCAGTGCCAAGAAGAAGACTGAGCTGCTGTGTACCACTGCTGCACAGCCTGGACCATCAAACTCCAAGAACAGTTCAAAGCCCAAAGGAACTGTCTCAGCATCTACCAAGATGAAGGTGGAGAAGGGATGTGACCAAAGCCAGTCTTGCTCTCAAAGGGAGACTTCTTTGAAGAAGATAATGTTATGTGTATGTGTGAAAGTACTTCTCACATTGCTAAGGATTGCCCATACAATCCTAAAAGTACTGTCCACATGACTAAAACAAAGACTTCAAAGAGTCTCAAGAAGTCTCAAGCTTCGGAAGGAAAGTCTGTTTCCTTCGGAAGCTCCAAATCAAAGAAGGAGGTAAGTGGAAAATTACCTTCGGAAGCAAAGTTGGTCTCGGAAGAAAGGAGTTCTTCCGAAGCACTAAGATCTGCTGCAGTGACTGTAGATTCTTCCGAAGGATCAGTCATCAAAACTTATGAAGTTCTAAAAGCTTCTAAGGTTTTGAAGGTCAAGTCCAAGACTCCAAAGGTGGTGTGGAAGTCTAAGAAAGACCAATGACTGAGGTTTCTCCATCAACAACAGCTGAAGATCCCCATAGTACAACCATAGGATCTATTACTGTTGCATTACCTTCTATTACTGTTAATGAGCCCAAGACAAGTAAGGCTTGGGTTTCCAAATGTAACTAATCATCTTCTCTGTGCAGGAACAGCTCAAGACCAACAGGAATGTCTGGATAATTGACAGTGGCTGTTCCAGGCACATGACAGGCAATAGGTCTCTACTCCATAATTTTGAGAGAATTGATGGAGGACCAGTTGCTTTTGGAGGAGATGAAGGTGGTTACATTTCTGGAAGGGGCAAGGTCACAAATGGTAAGCTCAGCATTGAGAAGGTAAACTTTGTTAAGGAGCTTGGGTACAATCTTCTGAGTGTATCCCAATTTTGTGATCAGAGTCATAACATGCTCTTTACTGAGCATGAGTGCATTGTTCTCAAACCTGGTGTGGTCATTCCTCATGAGCATATCCTGCTCAGAGCCCCCAGGAAAGGGAACATGTACAAGATGGATTTGCAAGAAACATCTCCCTCAGGAGAAGTTTCATGCTTTCTATCTAAAGCAAATAGTGATGAGTCTTTCCTATGGCATAAAAGAATGTGCCATGTAAACTTTAAGAACATGAATAAATTAATTAAACATGATCTGGTAACTGGAATGCCAAAGAAAGAGTTTACTAGTGATGATCATTGTGTGGCATGCCTGAAAGGGAAGCAACACAAAGTATCTCACAAGCCTAAGGAAAAGAACTCCATCACTACTCCCCTACACTTGTTACATATGGATCTCTTTGGCCCCACCAGTGTAATGAGTTTAGGAAGGACCTCTTACTGTCTGGTGATCACAGATGATTTTACAAGATTCACTTGGGTCTTTCTTCCTTAGAACTAAGGATGAAACCCCTGAGATTCTGAAGAATTTCATCTTAAAAGTTGAGAATCAATGTGATCACAAGGTCAAAACCATAAGATGTGATCAAGGAAACAAGAACCAAATCCTTGATGCATTTTGTGATGAAAAGGTATTACAAGACAATATAGTGCTCCCAGGACTCCTCAGCAAAATGGAGTTGCTGAAAGGAGAAACAGGACACTTATTGAAGCTGCAAGAACTATGTTGTCTGACTCTAAACTGCCTATCACCTTCTGGGCAGAGGCAGTCAATACTGCTTGCTATGTGCAAAACAGAGTTTTAGTAGTTAAGACACATGGTAAGACTCCTTATGAACTTTGGCACAAGAGGAAACCTTTCATTGGTTTTCTCAGGTCATTTGGATGTCCCTGCACCATCTTGAATACCAAAGATCAAATTGCCAAGTTTGCTGAGAAATCAGATGATGGACATTTCATTGGATACTCTTCTCAAGCTAAAGCTTATAGAGTATACAATCTCAGAACTAGAATTGTTGAGGAGTCAGCCAATGTGACTTTCAATGAGCACACTCCCTGTGTGGCTGGTTCTGGTCCGGATTGGCTGTTTGATCTTGATTTAGTTACCAACTGTTTTAACAAATCTTGTGAGCATGTTTCAGGATCTGCAGAAAATCTAAATACAGGTGATCCTGATCCAAGATTTGAGCTAGGAAGACCTTCAACTCATACATCTTCAGCTCCAGTTGGAACTACTTCAGCAAATGAGGTTTCTATCAGCACAACAATGACAAATTCAGCTGATACATCTGGCATGCCTTCAAATTCCAGCTCAGAGGCCTCTCAACCAGATAAAGATACCTCACTTGTAGAAGACAACAATGGTGATGGTGATAGTGATCAGGAATTTCTTGATGCTAATAACCACACCATAGATGACAACATCAATGATGTCTCACACTCATTGGATCAAGTTAATCTTGATAAGTGTGATAATGTGGAGGGTGAATCTTCAGGACCAGATTTAAATTTCTCAAATTTAGATCTTTCCCAGCAACTTGCTGTGATCCCTCAGCTAAGGATCCACAAGTCTCACCCCACCACAAACATCATTGGAGATGTTGTCACAGGGGTAAGAACAAGAGGACAAACCCATGAAGCAAATGTTTGTCTTCACTCTTGTTTCTTATCTCAGATAGAGCCCAAGAAAGTTGATGAAGCTCTAAAGGATGGAAGTTGGGTTGAAGCTATGCAACAAGAGCTGCTTCAATTCAAAAGGCAGAAAGTTTGGAACCTTTGTCCTCTTCCTCATGGGAAGACTACCATTGGAACCAAATGGGTTTTTAGAAACAAGAAGGATGATAGGGGAATCATCATCAAGAACAAGGCAAGACTAGTTGTTCAAGGATACACACAAGAAGAAGGGATTGACTACACTGATGTCTTTGCTCCTGTAGCAAGACTAGAAGCTGTTAGGATATTCCTGGCATTTGCTGCATCCAAGAACTTCAAGGTCTACCAACTTGATGTAAAGTGTGCTTTCTTATATGGAGTGATTGATGAGGAGGTTTATGTCAAACAGCCACCTGGTTTTGTAGACCCTGATCATCCTGATTATGTCTGCAAGCTTGACAAAGCTCTTTATGGGCTGCATCAGGCACCCAGGAAGTGGTATGAGACACTATCTAGTATCTCTGCAAGCATGGATACAGAAGAGGTACTATAGATGGAACCCTCTTCATCAAAGGACAGGGAAATGACTTATTGCTGGTTCAAGTATATGTTGATGACATCATCTTTGTTCAACTAATCCAAAGCTCTGCAAAGTTGAGAAGCTGATGAAAGACAGATTTGAGATGAGTTCAATGGGAGAACTCAACTTCTTTCTGGGAATTCAAGTGAAGCAGTTGAAGATGGCATCTTCATAAGTCAGTCAAAGTATGTTCAAGACATACTCAAGAGGTTCAATATGACTGATTGTAAGATTGCTAAGACACCATAGCCAGAAACCACTCCCTTGGTCCAGATCTTGAGGGGGAGTGTGTAGATGAGCACTTATACAGGGCTATGATTGGGTCTCTTATGTATCTTACAGCTAGCAGGCCTGATATTTGTTTGCTACATGTATTTGTGCAAGATATCAAGCCAACCCTAAGATGTCTCACTTAATCACTGTGAAAAGGATTTTAAGATACCTCAAGGTGCTTCAACACTGGTCTATGGTATCCAAAGAATCCAAATTTCAATCTGTATGCCTATACAGATAGTGATTATGGTGGTTGCAATATGACTGCAAAGTCTACATCTGGGGGATGTCAATTCCTTGGTGGAAGGGTGGTCTCATGGCAATGCAAGAAACAATCCTGTGTGTCTGCATCAACTGCTGAGGCTGAATACATTGCTGCTGCAAGCTGCTGTGCTCAAGTGCTTTGGATTCAAAATCAGATGCTGGACTATGGATTTAACTTCAAAGAGACTCCTATCCACATAGACAACAATAGTGCTATCTCTATCACTGAGAACCCTGTGCAGCACTCAAGGACCAAACACATCAACATCAGGTATCATTTAATAAGAGATAACTATGAAAAAGGATTAATTAAACTAGTCAAAGTTCATACAGATGAACAATATGCTGATCTGTTCACCAAAGCTTTGATGAACAGAGATTTAAGTATCTGATATCAGCTATTGGGATGATTAACTTTGAGTAGACTTTTTATTAAAACTAATTCTAATTATTTCTTCTTAAATATGTGTGTCCTAAGTTGTCTAGTTCATCACTTTCATAAGCTCATGTTTTCTTTGGATGTAAAATTCTTTTTGAAGACTTTCCTTAGATTCTTGAAAATTTGATACTTCGGAAGATAAAATTTTATCTTCGGAAGAAAAACATGTCTTTAAAATAAATAACTGTCTAAGAGATTTTACCTTCGGAAGAAGTAAAGTTCATCTTCCGAAGCTTAAAATTCTTATCTCAGACACTTATCTATTTTCAGAACCTTTTTCTTCCGAAGCAAAATTAACCTTCGGAAGCTTTGTTTATTTTCATACAAAGCATTCAAGGGTTTATTTCTCTTCCGAAGCATAAATTATCAAGACTCTCAGGAAAATCTTCCGAAGCCATTTTAGCTTCGGAAGCTTTTTAAATCAAAACTTCCGAAGACAAATAAACTTCGGAAGCTTTTCGAATTCCAAGAAAACTACTTTTTGAGCAAAAGTAAAACTCTTTTCAGAGGTGGGACCGACTTCGGATTTCAAAGTTTATCCTCTTTCATTAACTTTGGTTCAAATCCTTTTCATATAAATACCAACGGTTCCCCCTCTTTCCCACTATCTTCTCAATTCTACTGTTCTCTAACCTAATTCTCTAAACCGCCTTTGCTTTCTACCTTTCTTCACCCTTAAGCTTCTAAATGGCCAACCTTAACCGCAGAAACAACCCTGATTTCTCCATGCAACTACACAGGCAACATAATCAAGTTGCTCTGTTAAGCTCTGAGAAAGATGCAAGTTTCTCAGAGATTTGCCAATTCTTGACTCTATCAAACTACTTCACCTCCCTGACCATTGATCCTCCTCTATATGAGGATCAGTTGCTTGAATTCTGGAAGACCTGCCAAGAGGTCATTATGGATGGGGAGAAGGCACTGTCTGCCACAGTGCAAGGGAGGACAGTCTCATCACGGCCATCATTAACCAACATCTACAGCTGGATGATGAAGAAGGTGAGGTGTCCTTCCCAAAAGAAGCTGTTAATCATTCTTTTGAGCAGATGGGCTATGAGGGAGATTTCTCTGTAAAGACCTTTAGGAAAGGGAAGGTCTCATCCCATGGAAATTCCTGCTCCATGTGGTTATCACAGCTTGTCAAACAAGCATGGTGGATGGGACCAGATTCCTGAGGATCTCTCCTTATTGTTCAAGGGGTCAAGTTCAGGTATTCACAATTTGTTTATACTAATTTACTTGCAAACTTAGACTCCTTAGAGTATTACATGTTTCCTAGATATGTTCAACACATTCTCAACTGTGAACTGGGCTCACAGTTGAGGGAAACAGGTAATATTCTTAAATTGGGACAGATGAAGCCCGGCATCTTTAAAATAATGAAGAAGCCAACTGTAGGCTTCTCTGGGGTAGAAACAGCCCTAGTCCCAAAAATGTTAGAGCTCATTGCTCAAGGTGACAACCTAGCAACACAAGCTAGTGTTGAACCCACACCTCTTTTGTCCCTACCATTAAAAAGACCAGAAATACCCTCACCTACCAAAGAAAATCCAAACGAACCCCTGCTCAGACTATTGAGTCTGTGCAGGCCCCCAAATACTCAACCTTACAGGAAGAAGTGGACACTAGAGCTCCCACTTCTCCTGAGGAGCAAACCACTCCCATTACTTCACCTATCAGGGCTGAGGTTCCTCAAGCTCACCCTGATGAGCTCAATAGCCCAACAACCTTAAGCCTTCACTCTGAGTCTCAACACTCAAGTGGACAACCTTCAGGGGACAGCTACCATCCCCAGCCTTTGGATCTCAACCAACCAATTCCCAACCTATCCTTTTACACTGATGAAGACTTAGGATTCAGTGAGTACCATGAGTCTCTCTTCTCCTCCCCTACTCAAAGAGAGATGAGTACCTCTGACTCTCCTCAGTCTATCCCCCATCAGTCACCTGTTACTGAGGTGGACACTTCTGAACCTGTTCAGGATGTCCATATGGAAGAGGCTCTCACTTTTGAAAGTGATTACATCATTAAGACCTCAACCATGGCAACTCAGCCCATTGGCATCTCAACTGAGGCTGCCAGTGAGCAGAGGAAAACCAGCAGCCAAGAAACTCAAGCTGGTGGTGAGAGAGAGGACTTTGGTCCAATCATCTCATCCCCCAATGAATCTTCTGATGAAGATGAGGGGAATTTGAGGCTAAAGGTGCAAAAACTGTCAAAAACATGCACCTATTTAGTCTCTAAGGTTAGTCACTTGGAATCTCAGGTGACTACCTTACAAAACAGGGTCAATGATCAGCAACTCCAGATTTCATATCTGCAGGAAAAACTAGCTGGGAGACCTTTAAGAGAGCTCAACCAGGAACACAAGAACCTGTGGAAGTGATTGACTTATCCTCCAGCTCACCTATGCAAGTGGGTGATGCTACCAAAAAGGGGGAGAAAGTTGTTACAACCACAGAACCTGGGAGTTCTTCAGAGAGAATGGACATAGAGGACTCACCATCCTCACTTGCTGTTGTGCATTCTCAGCAACTTCCTCAAGTTCACATTAATGTGGACTCTATAGACTCTCTCATCAGGAGTCTATTTGAGGAAGGCATACCAAGGGCTGTCTCATCTCCACCACTGGGAACTAACAATCAAATCATAAGGTGGAGGTATGATGATGACAGAAGAGCCCTCATACTTCAAAGAGTTCAAGGCCAACAAGAAGTTTTTCAATTCCAAAGCCTGAGCTTCTATGAAAGACTGGATTTAGTCAACCTACCACTTGTCAATCCAAGCAATTCAAGACAAGCTGATAGGCTGGCTCAAAGAATCCAAGACAGGATCATGGCAGAGTTCTCTCTAAGAAGGAGACTTAGGGAATCAGGCAATGTCATCGGTCAACTGGATGTTGAGGTGGACCCTAAGATTAGTTTCATAGGGGAAACCTTGACTGAAGGCCCAGTGACAGAACCTGAGACCCCTGTCTCATCATCAACAACTGCTGCTGAGGTCCAAACTCCAACTGAGACACCTGCTGGTGAAGGTGTTTCTCAGCCTCTCTCTGGCCAGAGCATGGAAGCTACTCCAAGCAATGAAGGCCAAGCCTCAATCCTCCCTGAGTCACAAAGGTCTGTTGGTGACAAAGGGAAAAGGATAATGACTCCTGAGGAAATTGAGGAGGAAGAGAGAGAGAGGAAAAGGAGACTAAGGGGAGAAAGTTCCACTGGGTCATCTAGCTTCATGCAAGCTGCAATCAGGGCTGCCCCCAGACCAAATACTCAGGATGATAAACAGTTACTACTTACAGACCAGGAACTATGATATTGATGATATCATCTCCCTCCCCTTAGAAGAACTGAATGAACTGGCTGACAGAGAAGTGTCAAGAGAGTTGAAGGAGAAAGAGGATGCAATGATACTTCTCCAACTCAAAGAGGAGAAGAGACAGAAAAGACTTTACAAGCATGCTCCTACTCTCTCACCAGTTCAAGAAAGTCCTGCACAAGAAGATGTGGCTCCACAAGAACCTCAGGTAGATAAAGAGGAAGATAGGATCAAAATGATCAACTACCTGAGTGCCACAGGCTTCTATCAGGCAGATGCACTTCTCCCTTTATCCTATGACTTCATTGAGTTTGAGTATTTAAAGCAACTTGAACTTGATAGTCAAGGAAAGAAAGACAACCAAAAGGAAACTAAGGGAAGAAGCTGCAAAGTCAAGGGCCACCATTCAAAAGAATGCAAAGAAGTCTGCTGACAGACAAAGAATGGTGAGCTTCTTGAAGCTATATGGATTCTCCGGAAGGAGACTTGGCCCCATGGCTCTATCCACTATGGATGAGCACATTAGGGTGATCAAGCAGAAGATTAAGAGTGGAGAACTTATTGACTTGCACTCTCTTCCAAGTCAAGTCCCACCTGAAGTGGAGGTCAAGTTTGAGCAACCAGAGACACCTCAACCAGCACCTCCAGCTGAGCCCCAGCAAGCTTCATCTTCTGATCCTAGGCAGGGTCAAACTCCCTCTCCTTCTGAACCTGTGAGGGAGGAACACCCAACTGAGAAAGACACTGATGATCAACTGGTGCTGCAGACCAGTCTTCTCAGTTAAAGACAACCAAGAGGAAGAAGAGGATGGCTTCTAAACCAAAGACAAAGAAGAAGAAGCCAAAGTCATCTACCTCTGCACCTCAGGCTGAATCAGATCAACCTGAGGAAGTGCATGATGAGGCAGCCCAATCAACTCCTATTCAAGTGGCTCCTCTAACTAGTGAGACACCCATCTTATCCTGGACATACTCTACCAATCCAGAGAGATGGACTGTTATAAGAGATCAAGGTGTTGAGAATGTCTACTCATGGCAAGACATAATCAACTTACCTCTGCATGATCTCTTTGAGATGAGAAGATATTATGAAAGTCTTGATGATCCTGACCATCTCATGAAGAAAGGAATGGTCCTGATTGTACTGAAGACTACCAACATTTGAAGATCTTCCAAGTGTTTTGGTAGCATCAGCCTAGGGGGAGTTTGTAAGGATTCCTGAAGTCTGATGCAACCCAAAACAGCTCAAGTGTCTCAGCAAACATGCACTAAGTACTGAAGTGAAGAATGCTTCGGAAGTTTTACACAAAGCATTAGAAAATACTCTAAGTGTAAAATCTTCCGAAGCCAAGACCAATATCTTCCGAAGCCAAACATGAAGTCTTCCGAAGCTTCAGAGACAAAGTCTTCCGAAGCCTCATCCTATGAAGACAGATTTCTTCCGAAGACTTTTAGTACACATGCTTTATCTGATGTACTGTTCCATAAAGCACCTTTTCCGCTGCATCTCTGTAAAGTCACCAACTTACATGAGTTGGTGAAAAGGGTCATGCTTTTGGTAACTGTACATTGAGGTCTTGAGTCTGTAACTTTCCACTTTATGTACTTTATCCTTTTTGTATTGTAAAAGGATGTGAGCTATGGCATGTCATAGTCACAAGGTCAAAAGGCAGATATGCCTTTTGATCCTACAATTGATTTTGTTAGTGTCTAGTCAATTGTATCCAGCTGGCCTTCAAAGTATGGCCGGCTGTAGGTTGTAGTATAAGTATTTCAAGTTCTTGTATCTTTTCTAAATGCTTTGTAACACTTGTAAGAGAACTTGAGAAAGCAATATACTGCCTCCTTGAAACCCAACTCTCTTGTTCTGTCTCATTACTTACTTGTGTTCTTAGCATCATACTTGGTTACCCAGTTCACTGTTTGATTAGAGATTAGTTATTCTCCTCATTGTGTGATTGTGTTGTAATTGTAGTTAAGCCCTTAAACGGTCCTGCAATTCACCGTGGGGAGCGCCGGTACTATTCGTCAAAAAGAAGGATGGATCGTTCCGCATGTGCATCGATTACCGTGAACTGAACAAGTTGACTGTGAAGAATCGATATCCTCTCCCCAGGATCGACGATCTGTTTGATCAGCTACAAGGAGCTTCATATTTCTCAAAGATCGATCTTCGTTCTGGTTATCATCAGCTAAGGGTTTTCGAGGACGACATACCGAAGACAGCGTTTAGGACTCGTTATGGGCACTATGAGTTCTTGGTCATGTCGTTCGGGCTGACTAACGCACCAGCAGTGTTTATGGATCTAATGAATCGGGTGTGCAAACCTTACTTGGATAAGTTCGTGATTTTGTTCATAGACGATATACTTATCTACTCCCGATCAAAAGAGGATCACGAAGAACACCTTCGGGCAATTCTGGAGCTGCTACGGGAAGAGAAACTTTTCGCCAAGTTCTCGAAGTGTGAGTTTTGGTTGCGGGAAGTGAAGTTTTTGGGTCATGTGGTTAATGAGGACGGGACTCATGTAGATCCCGGCAAGATCGAAGCGGTGAAGAAGTGGGATACACCCCAGACACCATCAGAGATACGACAATTCTTGGGATTGGCTGGTTACTATCGTCGCTTCATCGCGAACTTTTCAAAGATCGCGCAGCCATTAACCCTGCTTACTCAGAAGGACAAGAGTTTGATTGGGGACATGCACAAGAACAAGCGTTCCAAACGTTGAAGGAGAAACTGTGCAACGCGCCTATATTATCTCTCCCAGACGGAACTGATGATTTTGTGGTATACTGCGATGCGTCACATCAAGGATTGGGATGTGTACTAATGCAGAAGGATAAGGTGATTGTCTACGCTTAGCGACAGCTTAAGGTGCACGAAAAGAACTACACAACTCATGATCTTGAGTTGGGCGCTGTAGTATTTGCACTCAAGATTTGGAGGCATTACCTGTATGGAACCAAATGCATCATCTTCACTGATCATAAGAGCCTCCAACATATTCTGGATCAGAAGGAACTTAACATGCGCCAACGACGTTGGGTAGAGCTTCTTAGTGACTACGACTGTGAAATCCGGTATCATCCGGGGAAAGCTAACGTGGTGGCTGATGCCTTAAGCCGTAAAGAACGTGTGAAACCACTACGTGCTCGAGCGTTGGGATTGACCATTCAAACGAACTTGAAAGCTCAGATTCAAATTGCACAAAGTGAGGCATTGAAAGAAGAGAACCTTGCGGGAGAAGAATTTCGAGGGTTAGATAAACAGATGATTCGCAAGGATGATGGTGTACAGTACTTCATGGATCGCATCTGGGTACCCAGGGGGAGGTGTACGTACCTTAGTCATGGATGAAGCCCACAATACGCGATATTCTATTCATCCTGGTGCAGACAAGATGTATCACGATCTCAAGGATCTGTACTGGTGGCCAGGCATGAAAAAAGACATTGCCTTATACGTCAGCAGATGCTTGACGTGTTCCAAAGTTAAAGCTGAACATCAGAAACCATCGGGATTGTTACACCAACCTGAAATTCCGAGTGGAAATGGGAGAACATAGCCATGGATTTCATTACCAAACTCCCTAGAACAAGCAGCTGTCATGACTCGATATGGGTCATTGTTGATCGAATGACGAAATCAGCACATTTCTTGCCTATCCGAGAAGATTACAAAATGGATAAGTTGGCGAGATTGTACATCAAAGAGGTCGTGACACGGCACGGGGTGCCGGTGTCAATCATATCCGACCGTGATAGTAGATTTACTTCACGATTTTGGCAGACACTACAGAAAGCGATGGGCACTCGATTAGACATGAGTACCGCCTATCACCCTCAAACAGATGGCCAAAGTGAACGAACTATACAGACGCTAGAAGACATGTTGAGAGCGTGTGTAATCGATTTTGGAGGTAGTTGGGATGCTCATCTACCATTGATTGAGTTCTCTTACAACAACAGCTACCATACAAGCATTGGGTGTGCTCCATTCGAAGCTTTGTATGGAAGGAAAAGCAGATCTCCCGTTTGTTGGGCCGAAATTGGTGAAAGTCAGCTAACAGGCCCAGAGATCATTCAAGAAACAACTGACAAGATCTTTCAAATCAAAGACCAACTGCGGGTGAGATCTTATATCAAGAGCCTAAAATGCTCTGATACCAAATGCAGGACCGGTGAAGGGTATGCACTTACAACACAACAATACAATGAGGAGAGTTGCTTAGAACACTTAACAGATCAAATATTGTTAATGAAAGATGCTAAGAACACAAGTAAAAGTGAGACAGAACAAGATTGCAAAACAACACAAGTATTGGTTTTCAAGAATGTTGTATATTTCTTCTCAAGTTCTATTACAAGTTACAAAGCATCGATAGAAAGTTACAAGTACTTGAGATACTTTATACTACATCCTACAGCCGGCCATACTTTGAAGGCCAGCTGGATACAATTGACTAGACAACTACAAAATCAAATGTAGAGTCAAAAGGCATATCTGCCTTTTGACTTGTGACTATGACATGCCATAGCTCACATCCTAATATATTACAAAAAGGATAAAAGTACATAAAATAGAAAGCATGGACTCAAGACCTCAATGTACAGTTACCAAAAGCATGGACCTTTCACCAACTCATGTAAGTTAGTGACTTTACAGAGTAGCAGCGGAAAGGTGGTCCAGCTTTATGGTAAAGTACATCAGATAAAGGCATATCTCTAAAAGTCTTCGGAAGAAATCTGTCTTCACTCTTTGGCTTCGGAAGACTTTGTCTTTGAAGCTTCGGAAGACTTCACTTTTGGCTTCGGAAGATGTTGGTCTTGGCTTCGGAAGATTTTACATTTAGAATATTTCTAGTGCATGGTGTAAAACTTCCGAAGCATTTCTACTCATGTTCTTTAGTGCATGCTTGCTGAGAGAATTTGGATGTTTTGGCTGCATTAGACTTATAGGAATCCTTACAACAGCTCTCTACCAGGCATCTGCACTTCTTCCCTTGTCCTTTGAGTATATTGAGTTTAAGTATCTCAAATAACTTGAACTTCAAGTACTCAAAGAACAAAAGGCAACAAAGAGAAAGATCAGGGAAGAGGTTGCAAAGTCAAGAGCCACCATCGAAAAGAGTATGAAGAAGTCTTCTGACAGAGAAAGGATGATGAGTTTCTTGAAGTTGTATGGATTCTCCGGAAGGAGACTTGGCCCAATGTCTCTATCCATTATGGATGAGCACATCAGGGTAATCTAGCAGAAGATCAAGATAGGAGAGCTCATTGACTTACACTCCCCACCAAGTCAAGCCCCTCCTGAAGTGGAGGTTAAGTTTGAAAAATTTGACACAACACAACCTAGACCTCCTTTTGAGCCTCAGCAAGCTTCATCTTCTGATCCGTAGCAGGGTCAAACTCCCTCTCCTTCTGAACATATAAGGGAGGTAGACCCAACTAAGAAAGACAAGACTGAACAACAAGGTGCTGCAGGCCAGTCTTCTCAGTTAAAGTCTTCAAAGAGGAGGAAAAGGATGGCTTCTAAATCCAAGTCAAAGAAGAAGAAGAAGAAGAAATCAAAGTCATCCACCTCCAAGCCTCAAGATGAATCAGATCACCCTGAGGAAGTGCATGAAGAGGCAGCCCCATCAACTCCAATTCAAGTGGCTCCTCTTGCATCTGAAAAACCATCTTATCCTGGACCTTCACAACTAATCCAGAAAGATGACATGTGATCAGAGATCAAGGTGGTGAAGATGTCTACACATGGCAAGACTTATTCAACCTACCTCTACATGATCACTTTGAGATGAGAAGATACTATGAGAGTCTGAGTGATCCTGACCATGTAATGAAGAAGGGTATGGTCATCATCATGATAAGGACTGTCAACATATAAAGATCTTCAAATGTTTTGGTAGCATCAGCATAGGGGGAGTTTGTAAGGTTTCATACAAGGCTGATGCACCCAAAACATCCAAAGTCTTTCCTGCATGCCAGCACTGAAGTACAGAGTAGAGATGCTTCGGAAGATTTATACCATGCACTAGAAAATATTCTAAGTGTAAAATCGTCCGAAGCCAAGACCAACATCTTCCAAAGCCAAAAGTGAAGTCTTCCGAAGCTTCAAAGACAAAGTATTCTGAAGCCAAGAAATGATGACAGATTTCTTCCGAAGACTGTTGAACACATGCTTTATCTGATGTACTTTTCCATAAAGTTGGACCACTTTTCCGCTACGACTCTGTTCAGTCACCAACTTACATGAGTTGGTGAAAAGGTCCATGCTTTTGGTAACTGTACATTGAGGTCTTGAGTCTGTGCTTTCTACTTTAGGGACTTTTATCCTTTTGTAATATATTAGGATGTGAGCTATGGCATGTCATAGTCACTAGTCAAAAGGCAATCTACCTTTTGACTCTATATTTGATTTTGTTATCTAGTCTTATATTTCCAGTTGGCCTTCTAAGTATGGCTGGCTGTAAGATGTAGTATAAAGTATCTTAGGTCCTTGTAACTTTCTTTATGCTTTGTAATACTTATAAAAGAACTTGAGAGCAATATACAACATTCTTGAAAATGTTGTTCTTTCTCATATTTTACTTGTGTTCTTAGTATCAAACATATAAGTTACCGGTTCCTTATTTGATCTGTTAAGTTTTCTAAAGATCTCTTCTCATTGTGTTGTTGTGTTGTAATTGACCAGCCTTTAAACGGTCCTGCAACTCTTTTGGATGATGGCTCTTGATTTTGTTGCTTCTTCCCTTATCGTCCTCTTAGTAGCTTTTTGTTCTTTGAATACTTCTAGTTCAAGCTGCTTGAAGTATTCAAACTCAATGTACTCAAATAATAAGGGAAGAAGTACATCTGCCTGGTAGTGTCCTATGGCACTCAGGTAGTTGATCATGTTTTGTCTGTCAGCTTCTTTGTCTACCTGAGGTTGTTGAGTTTCCGCAGCCTCTCTTGCAGGACTTTCTTGAATTGGGGAGATGGTAGGAGCATGCTTGTACAGCCTTTTCTGCCTTCTTTCTTCCTTAACTTTTGCTCTTTGTCTTGTTCTTTTTACTGAAATAACATTTGTACGGATTCCTATAAGTCTGATGCAGCCAAAACATCCAAAGTCTCTCTGCATACATTCGCTGAAGTACAAAAGTAGAAATGCTTCGGATGTTTTACACAATGCACTAGAAAATATTCTAGGTGTAAAATCTTCCGAAGCCAAGACCAACATCTTCCGAAGCCAAAAGTGAAGTCTTCCTAAGCTTCAAAGACAAAGTCTTCCGAAGTGAAAGAGTGAAGACAGATTTCTTCCGAAGACTTTTAGATACATGCTTTTATCTGATGAACTTTACCATAAAGCTAGACCACTTTTCCACTGCAACTCTGTAAAGTCACCAACTTACATGAGTTGGTGAAAAGGTCCATGCTTTTGGTAACTGTACATTGAGGTCTTGAGTCTGAGCTTTCTACTTTATGTACTTTTATCCTTTTTGTAATATACTAGGATGTGAGCAATGGCATGTCATAGTCACTAGTCAAAAGGCAATTTGCCTTTTGACTCTACATTTGATTTTGTTGTCTAGTCTTATGTATCCAGTTGGCCTTCAAAGTATGGTCGGCTGTAGGATGTAGTATAAAGAATCTCAAGTTCTTGTAACTTTCTATCTATGCTTTGTAATACTTGTAAAAGAACTTGAGAGCAATATACAACATTCTTGAAAACCATACACTTGTGTTGTTTGCAACCTTGTTATGTCTCGTACTTTACTTGTGTTCTTAGCATCTTTCATATAAGTTACCAGTTCCCTATTTGATCTGTTAAGTGTTCTAAAGAACTCTCCACATTGTGTTGTTGTGTTGTAAGTGACCACCCTTTAACGGTCCTGCATTTGGTATCAGAGCATTTCAGGCTCTTGATTATAAGATCTCACCATCTTAAGATCCCTCACACACAAAAAATACTTAACAACTCAAATGGCAGCTATTACTAAAGCTGATATAGAAACTGGAACCATGACAAAGTCTCCACTAATCACTCTTGAAGACTTTGATACTTGGTGTTAAAGAATGGAAGGCTTTATCAAGTCTCAAGACTCTAGGATGTGGAACTCTGTTGTTCAAGGACCTTACATACCAAGCACCTCTTCAGCTGCTAGTGGTGGTATGATTCCAAAGGCTGTGGCTGACTTTTCTGATGAAGATAGAAAAAGAATAGAGATTGATCAGAAAGCTATGACAGCCCTTCAAACTGCTCTTCCAAACTCCATCTATAGAGGCTTCAAAAGTGCAAAACCACCAAGCAACTATGTGAAGTACTAAAGCTCATGTATGAGGGGTCCAATAAAGCTAAGGAGAACAAGAAGGACCTCCTGAAGCAGTAGTTTGAAAACTTCACCAACAAAGCAGATGAAACCATGACTCAACAATACTTTAGGATACTCTAATGGATGTTGGAGTAACTCTTAAGAACAGGGACATTGTGACGAAGTTCATATCCTCTCTTCCTAGACAATGGACACATTATTGTGTTGTTATCAAGAGTACTGAGAACCTTAAGAGTATTACTCTTAAAGAGTTGTATGGTATTCTCAATGGATACCAGATGGAGATGAACATGCAAAACTCATCTGGTAACTTCAGCAATCAACTGAGTTCAGCCCTCCATGTGGTTAAAAGGGAAATCATTGAACCACACACCATCTTATATGCTATCCTAAAAACTCACAAAGGGGTCCTTTCATCACCTTCCAAGAGACTCCAAGAGAAACCTACACTCAAGGAAGTCCATTTCAAGAGACAAGTTCATCTCATGCTTTTGTCTTTGCTGGTGAGATCACAGGCAACTTTCTCTTCACCTTTGAAGACCTGGACTGTATCCATCAAGATGATCTGGAGTACATGGAGATAGTTTAGCAAATGGCTATTCTCACTCACAGATCCAAGAAGTTCTAGAAGAGGACAAGGAGGAAGTTTCCAAGCAATGCAGCCAGTGGAAAGTTTGGGTTGGATAAAAGCAAAGTGAAGTGTTACAACTGTAACTAGTTGGGACACTTTTTAAGGGAGTGTAAGGCACTAAGGACCAATGGTGGCCAAACACAAGTTAGACCAAATTACACTGATAGAGCTCCCTAGAATGAGAAGCCAAAGCAGCAAGCTACAGTTGTTGTTGAAGAAGGAGGCTTTGACTAGAGCTTTCAGGTGGAAGATGCATCTCCAAACCAAGCACTCACGGCAGACCACGATGAAGGCAAGGTATTGGGACATCTTTGTACTCCTTAATGCTTTGCTAAAGTAAATAGATACAGGTCCTATAACTTAGAGATGAGATTTGATCTTGAGTCCTTAAATATCTTAAAAGCTGATTTTAAAAGAGCTGAAAATGATTGTAAACTGAAATTAGAGGACTTAGAGAAACCCATTTCAACTCTTAAACATGAGCACACCAACTACAAGACTCAGATCAAAGACCGCATAACTAAGTTGACTGAATGCTAGGCTGAGCTTGCGATCAGCAAAGCTAGTGTAGAAAGATGTGTTCTTGAATAAAAGACCTTCAATAACATAATATACTCATCCTTGCATGCAAAAGTTTGTTATCAAAATAAGCAGGGACTGGGATCTAGTGAGATAGCTCCTCCACACAATCTTGTCAGTAAGATCTCCAAGATGTGGAACTTGTGAAGATGAGCTTCCCCTCATAGACCCCTTGACTAAAGAGGATGAAGAGGATATGGTGAAGAATGGCTCTAAGAAGAGTTAAGAAGAGCATTCTAAGAAGGGTCACCATCCTTCTGAGGAGAGTAAAGCTGTTGGGATGACCAAGTCCAAAAAAAAGAACTTGATCAGGAAGGCCAAGAGAAAGTCCAAAAGGCTTAGGAGATCAAGGCCACTTTCAATTCTGCATAGAAACAAGTCTTCATCTCTGCAGGATATGAGGTTGTTAAGACTGAAGACACAAACTTGAACTTCAATAACAAGAGTTCTTGTTCTTGTCCAAATCATCTCATCATCAAGAAGAAGGCTGATCAGTTGTGCACCACTGTTGTACAACCTGACCCATCCAACTCAAAAGGTAGTTCTATCCCCACAAGAATTGCCACAACATCTGCAAAGATAAAGATGGAGAAGGAAAGTGATCAAGTTCAGCCTTGTTCATAAAAAAAGACTCCTAGAAGGAAGAAAATGGACTGTGTCATGTGTGGGAGTACTTCTCATCTTGCTAAAAATTGTGTTTACAATCCAAATAGTACTCTTCACATGACCAAGAAACTTTAAAGAGTTTGGAGAAAAAGAAGCAAGCTTCAAAAGGAAAATCTGTATCCTTCGAAAGTTCCAAAATAAAAAAGACAAGTGGAAACTTGTCTTCAGAAGAAAATTTGGTCTCGGAAGAAAGGAATACTTTCGAAGCACTGAAGCCTGCTGCAGTAAAAGCAAGATCTTCCGAAGGTCCAGTCATCAAAACTTTCAAAGTCAACAAAACTTCAAAGTTTTGAAGGTCAAGTCTAAGCTTCCAAACGTGGTGTGGAAGACAAAGAAAGACCAAGTGGCTGAAAGTTCTTCATCAACATCAGCAAATGATCCTCAAAACATCACTATAGGATCAATTACAGTTGCATTGTCTTCAACTTCTTTTGACGAGCCCAAGACCAATGAGGCTTGGGTTTCCAAATGTAACTAACCATTTCTTTTGTGCAGTGCTCAAGACAAATAGAAATGTATGGATCATTAACAGTGGCAGTTCCAGGCACATGACAGGCAATAGGTCACTACTCCAAAAGTTTGAAAGAATTGATGGATGATTAGTTGCTTTTGGAGGAGATGCAGAAGGTTACATTGCAGGAAGGGGCAGGGTCACAAATGGTAAGCTCAGCATTAAGAAGGTAAACTTTGTCAAGGAGCTTGAGTTTAATCTTTTGAGTGTATATCAGAGTCATAACATGCTCTTTACTGAGCATGAGTGCATTGTTCTCAGGCCCGGAGTGGTCATTCTTCATGAGCATATCCTGCTTAGATGCCCCAAAAAAGGGAACATGTACAAGATGGATTTGCAAGAAACATCTCCCTCAGGAGAAGTTTCATGCTTTCTATCTAAAGCAAATAGTGATGAGTCTTTCCTCTGGCATAAAGGTATATTCCATGTAAACTTTAAACATGAATAAATCAATTAAGAATGATTTGATAACTGGAATGCCAAAGAAAGAGTTTACAAGTAATGACCACTGTGTTGCATGCCTGAAGGGGAAGCAACACAAGGTATCTCACAAGCCAAAGGAAAGAAACTCCATCACTACTCCCCTACACTTATTACATATGGATCTCTTTGGCCCCACCAGTGTAATGAGTCTAGGAAGGACCTCTTATTGTTTGGTGATCACAGATAACTTTATAAGATTCACTTGGGTCTTCTTTCTTAGAACTAAGGATGAGACCCCACTGAGATTCTGAAGAATTTCATCTTAAATATTGAGAATCAATGTGATCACAAGGTCAAAACCATAAAATGTGATCAAGGAACTGAATTTAAGAACCAAATCCTTGATACATTTTGTGATGAAAAATGTATTACAAGACAATTTAGTGCTCCCAGGACTCCTCAGCAAAATGGTGTTGTTGAGAGAAGAAACAGAAAACTAACTGAAGCTGCAAGACCTATGTTGTCTGACTCTAAACTGCCCCTCACCTTTTGGGCAGAGGTAGTGAACACTACTTGTTATGTGCAAAATAGAGTTGTAGTAGTTAAGACACATGGTAAGACTCCTTATGAACATTGGCATAAGAGGAAACCTTTCATTGATTTTCTCAGGTCATTTGGATGTCCTTGCACCATCTTGAATACCAAAGATCAAATTGCCAAGTTTGCTGAGAAATCAGATGATGGACATTTATTGGATACTCTTCTCAAGCTAAGGCTTATAGAGTATACAATCTCAAAACTAGAGTAGTTGAGGAGTCAGCCAATGTGACTGTCAATGAGCACACTCCCAGTATGAAAGGTTTTGGTTCTGATTGGCTATTTGATCTTGATTTAGTTACAAACTGTTTTAACAAATCTTGTGAGCATGTTTTAGGATCCACAGATATACTACCTTCAGGTGATCCTGACCCAAGATTTGAGCTGAGAAGACCTTCAAGCTACACAACTTCAGCTCCAGTGGTAACTAACCTTGCAAATGAAGTTTCTACCAGCACATCAATGACAAATCCTGCTAATACTTCTAGGGTGCCTTCAAATTCCAGCTTAAAGGCACAAAACTCATATGAAGGAGCTTTAAATGTAGGAGAAAATGGTGGTGGTGAAAGTGATAAAGAATTTCTTTATGTTAACAACCACTCCATTGAAGACAACATCAATGATGTTACACACTCGTTAGATCAAGTCAATCTTGATAAGTGTGCTGATGTGGAGGGTGAATCCTCATTGCTAGATCAAAACTTTCTCTAATTTAGATCTGTCTAAGATACTTACTGTGATCCCTCACCTAAGGATCCACAAGTCTCACCCAACCCTAAACATCATTGGAGATGTTGATTTAGGGGTAAGAACAAGAGGACAAACCCATGATGCAAATGTTTGTCTTCACTCTTGTTTCTTGTCCCAGATAGAGCCAAAGAAGATTGATGAGGCTCTAAAGGATGGAAGTTGGGTTGAAGCTATACAGGAGAAGCTTCTTCAATTCAAAAGGCAAAAGGTTTGGAACCTATGTCCTCTTCCTCATGGAAAGACTGCCATAGGAACCAAATCGATGTTCAGGAATAAAAAGGATGAGAGAGGACTTGTCATCAAGAACAAGGCAAGACTAGTTGTTCAAGGGTATACTCAAGAAGAAGGAATTGACTATATAGATGTTTTTGCTCCTGTAGCAAGACTTGAAGCTGTCAGGATATTCCTAGCTTTTGCTGCATCCAAGAATTTCAAGGTCTACCAACTTGATGTCAAGTGTGCTTTTCTCTATGGGTTGATTGATGAAGAGGTGTATGTCAGACAACCACCTGGGTTTGCAGATCCTGATCATCCTGATTATGTCTGCAGCCTTGATAAAGCTCTTTATGGTCTGCACCAAGCACCAAGAAAGTGGTATGAGACTCTATCTCAGTATCTCTATCAGCATGGGTACAAAAGGGTTACTATTGTTGGAACTCTCTTCATCAAAGGAACAGGAAATAACATAATGCTAGTTCAAGTATATGTATATGACATTATCTTTGGGTCAACTAATCCAAAGCTTTACAAAGACTTTGAGAAGCTGATGAAGGATAGGTTTGAAATGAGTGCCATAGGGGAACTCAATTTCTTTCGAGGATTTCAAGTGAAGCAAGTTGACAATGGCATCTTCATAAGTCAGTCAAAGTATGTACAAGATATACATAAAAGATTCAACATGACTGATTGTAAGGTTGCGAAGACACCCATAGCCAGAAACCACTCCCTTGGACCTGATCTTAAGGGGGAGTGTTTGATGAACATCTCTACAGAGCAATAATTGGGTCTCTGATGTACCTCACAAGTAGCAGGCCTGATATCGTTTTTGCCACATGTATTTGAGCAAGATATCAAGCCAACGCCAAGATGTCACACCTGGTCACTGTCAAGAGAATTTTAAGATATCTCAAAGGTGCTCCATCACTAGGCCTTTGGTATCCAAAGAATTCTAACTTCAATCTGTATACTTATATAGATAGTGACTATGGTGGTTGCAACATGACTACAAAGTCTACATCTGGGGGATGTCAATTTCTTGGTGGAAGGATAGTCTATTGGCAATGCAAGAAACAATCCTGTGTGTCTGCATCAACTGCTGAAGCTGAACTGCTGCAAGCTGTTGTGCTCAAGTGCTCTGGATTCAGAATCAGATGCTAGACTATGGATTCAACTTTAAGGAGACTCCCATCCACATAGACAACAGTGCTATCTCTATCACAGAGAATCATGTGCAGCACTCAAGGACAAAGCACATCAACATCAGGTATCATTTGATTACAGATAACTTTGAAAAAAGATTATTCAAACTAGTCAAAGTTAACACAAACAAACAATATGTTGATCTGTTCACCAAAGCTTTTGATGAACAGAGATTCAAATATCTTGTATCAGCTATTGGGATGATTAACTTTGAGTAGCTTTTCTTAAAACTTAATCATATTATTTCTAAAACATGTGTGTCTTAAGTTGTCTATTTTATCACCTTCATAAGCCCTTGTTCTTTTGGAAGAAAAATCTTTTTTAAAGACATTTCTTAGATTTTTGAAAATTTTGATCTTTTTATCATTCGGAAGATTTATAATTACCTTAGGAAAAACTTATGTCTTAGAAAACAAATAACTACTTCAGTAGATTTACCTTCGGAAGAAACATCTGAAATATCTTCCGAAGCTTAAAATTAACTTAAGTACTTATATGTTTTCAAAGAACAATTTTCTACCGAAAGCAATTTACCTTCGGAAGTTTTATTCTTCTTAGAATAAACTCTGAGTAATAAATCTCTTCCGAAGCAACATTCTCAAAACCCTTTGGAATATCTTCCGAAGCCAATTTGCCTTCGGAAGCTTTCCTTCTGAACTTCCGAAGCATAATAATATTCGGAAGATTTATCAACTTCCAAGAAAACTACTTTTTGGGCAAAAGTAAACTACTTTTTCAGAGGTGGGATTGACATCCGGATTTCAAAGTTTAACTCTTTCATTAACTTTGTCTTAAATCCATTTCATATATATACCTAGCAGTTCCCCCCTCTTTCACTATCTTTTTCATCTGAACTATTCCTCTAACCTAAATTCACCCAAACCGCCTTTGCTATTCACCTTCCTTCACCCTTAAGCTTTTCAAAATGCGCAATCTAAACCGCCGAAACAACCCTGATTTCTCCATGCAACTTCACATGCAGTGTCACACCCCAACCTTGACGGCGGAAACGTCGAGGAGTGAGAGTTAAGATCGTTCACAGCCACATAACGCTATTAATAATCCAAATATAATTTAAGCATAAATTTCAATTGTCACATTACAATCATAAGTTTCAAAGAAAATAAAAGCATAACATAGAATGTAACAAATCATTCTATTTTATTTATTAATCTAGGTCCATTCCTAGATGTGCAAGCTTCAAAGTGTAGATAATCAAGCTTGGGCATTTCCTGAAACATGTTAAAAATAAAAGGTCAACAATAATGTTGGTGAGCATTCCATAGTTTTTAATACATAGATTATATAAAAGATGGCAATTCAAGTCATGAGTTAGTGAATAAAGTGATTAGGGATGTTATGAACAATGCAACAATCAAACCTCGACAAAGTTTTACAAGTCTCAAACGTTAAAAGTATATACGATCAGCTAAGTGTACTTGGATAAACCAAGCAGGCTTGTCTTACCCATAGATCTATGACTTCGCTGGGCTAGCAATAGTTAATGATTGTACATATAACGCCATAACATGGTAACCACGAAAGTTCAACTAACCACAACTTAACAAGATAAATTGCCATAGATTTACAAGTCTCAAATAAGTTTACAAGTGCAAAGTATAAGTTAACATGTTTCACCCCAAAGTGTGAAAGTAAGCAAAAAGGGGGTATGGAATACTCACATGATCAAAAGTATTTATTGGATGATTAATAAGAAAATAATCAAAAGCGTCGATTCAACGTAGCCCTTCACGGTGTACCTATAATATATATTTATAAGATTTTTAAGTTTAATTATATTAAGTTTAACGAGTTAACGGAGACTAGGGTTCTAAGTGGAATTTAGGGGTTGTCGTTTAACTATATCAACAATTTTAATTATTAATACTAAAGAAAATTATTATATTTTATATAAAGTTTTATACAAAATTGTAACTCCTATAATAATTGTGTATATATATAGGTTAAATAAAGTCTAATAACACATTGTAAACGATAGTTTAGAGACTACGTTCGGAATAATCATATTTGTGGAACAAGGTGAAAATATAATTTTTATAAAACAAACTTAATATTATTACTATTTATATATTTTTTTTAAAATATATATAAAAAAATATTTCTTTTAAGGAAATAAATCTCCAGAAAATATTTAGAAGCATTTAAAATTATCAGCTTTTATTAAAATGTCTTTTTATAATTTTCAAAAATTTTTACAATTGTTGTAGAAGGCTAAAAAGCCTCAAAAAAAATTGTGGAGTGGCCCGGGGTCGAACCCGGGACCTCCAGGTTTTCAGAGGGACAGTTTACCATTAGGCTGGGTCGCCTAGGCCTGTCATAATCCCATTCCCCTATGTTTTAAAGTAACCCACACAGAAACCCCAATTCCTAAGAACCCTAGATTCAATTAATCCCAAATTAACCCAAATTTTGTTGTTGATAATGAAAGCAAACGTGGGGCTTTCGTTCCCCACATGATTTCGAGTATGTGGATGTAAGTAATTACGCGAATAATGATGGTTGGAGTATGAACCGAACGAAGAACAGACGCGACGAAGTTGGATTCGGTTGGTGCAC